>JAEUCK010001917.1:0-21985 GCA_017311455.1 Otocyon megalotis megalotis
TTACGGTACAGGTTAGGCTTAGGGTTTCGGTACAGGTTAGGTTTAGTGTTAGGGTTAGGGTTATGGTACAGGTTAGGTTTAGGGTTAGGGTTAGTGTTACGGCACAGGTAAGGGTTATAGTTAGGGTTATTGTTATGGTTTGGTTGAGGGTTAGGTTTGACATACATGTGTGAGTTAGGTTTACGGGTAGTGTTAGGGTTAGGGTTAGGGTTACGGTACAGGTTAGGGTGAGGGTTAGGGTTAGGGTTAGGGTACAGGTTAGGGTTAGGGTTAGGATTAGGGTTAGGTCTAGGGTAAGGGTTACGCTACGTGTTGGGTGTAAGTTTAGAGTTAGGGTTAGGATTCGGTTTAGGGTTGTTGTACAGTTTAGGTTTAGGGGTAGGTTTTGGGTTAGGGTTAGGGTTAGTGTTAGTGTTACGTTACAGGTTAGGGTTAGGGTTAGTGTTAGGCTTGGGTTAGCTTTGCCATAGAGGTTAGGGTTAGGTTTAGGGTTAGGGTACAGGATAGGTTTAGAGTTAGTGTTAACTTTAGGTTTAGGGTTATGGTATAGGGTAGGGTTAGGGTTAGGTTTAAGGTTATGGTACAAGTTAGGTTTAGCTTTAGTGTTAGGGTTAGGGTTATGGTACAGGCTAGTGTTAGGGTTAGGTTTAGGGTTACTGTACATGTTACGGTTAGGGTTAGGGGTAGGGTTACAGTACAGGTTAGAGTGAGGTTTAGGTTTAGGGTTACGGTCCTGGGTAGGGTTAGGGTTAGGTTTAGGTTTAGGGCTACGGTACAGGTTAGTGTTAGTGTTAGGGTTAGGATTAGTTTGCCGTACAGGTGTGTGTTAGGGTTACGGGTAGGTTTAGGGTTAGGGTTAGGGTTACAGTACAGGTTAGAGTGAGGCTTCGGGTTAGGTTTACAGTACAGGTTAGGGTTAAGTTTAGGTTTAGGGTTAGGTTTAGGTTTAGAGTTACGGTAGTGGTAAGGGTTAGGGTTAGGGTTGAGTTTAGGGTTACGGTTAGGATTACGGTACAGGTTTGGGTTACTGTTAGGGTTAGGGTTAGGATTAGGTTTCAGGTTTGGGTTAGGGTTAGGGTTACGGTACAGTTTAGGGTTAGGGTTAGGGTTCAGGTTAGGGATAGGGATAGGGTTAGGTTTAGTGTTAGGTTTACAGTCCAGGTTAGGGTTGGGGTGAGGATAGGGTTACCGTACAGGTTAGGGTTATGGTTAGGGTTAGGGTTAGTGTTGCGGTACAGGTTAGGATTAGGGTTAGGGTTAGGGTTACGGTACACGGTAGGGTTAGGTTTAGGGTTTGGGTTAGGGTTAGGTTTAGGAATAGGGCAAAGTTAGAGGTTTGTGTTATGTTTAAGTTTTGGTTTATGCTTAGGTTTACTGTACGGTTAGGGTTAAGGTTTCTGGTAGGGTTACGGTACAGGTTAGGGTTAGGGTTAGGGTTAGGGTTAGGTTGAGGGTTACGGTACAAGTTAGGGTTAGGGTTTCTGTACATGTTACGGTTTGGGTTAGGGTTAAGGTACAGGTAAGGGTTACAGTTAGGGTTAGGGTTAGGGTTAGGGTTAGAGTTAGGTTTGCCGTGCAGGTGTGTGTTATGGTTACAGGGAAGATTAGGGTTATGGTCAGAGTTACGGTGCAGGATAGGTTTAGGGTTAGTGTTAGGGTTACGGTACAGGTTAAAGTTAGGGGTAGGATTAGGTTTAGGTTTACGGTATAGGTTAGGGTTAGGGTTAGGATTTTGGTACAGGTTAGGGTTAGGGTTAGGGTTACGGTACATGTCAGGGTTAGGGTTATGGTTAGTGTTATGTTTAGGGTTAGGGTTACGGTACAGGTTTGGTTTAGTGTTAGGGTTAGTGTTACGGTACAGTTAAGGGTTACGGTTAGGGTTAGGGTTAGGGTTAGGTTTGCCGTGCAGGTGTCGGTTAGGGTTACGGTTAGGGTTAGGTTTAGGTTTAGGGTTACGGTACAGTTTAGGGAGATGGTTAGGTTTAGGGTTACGGTACAGGTTAGGGTTTGGGTTAGGGTTAGGTTTAGGTTTAGGGTGAGGGTTACGGTACAGGTTGGGTTTAGGTTTACGGTGAGGGTTAGGGTTAGTTTTATGGTTTAGGTTAGGTTTAGGGTTAGGGTTAGGGTTAGGTTTAGGGTTAGGGTTAGTGTTATGGTACAGGTTAGGGTTAGGGTTAGTGTTATGGTTAGGGTTAGCGTTAGGGTTAGGTTTACGGTACAGTTTAGGGTTAAGTTTAGTGTTAGGGTTAGGGCTAGGGTTACGGTAGTGGTGAGGGTTTGGGTTAGGGTTGGGATTAGGGTTACGATTAGGTTTATGGTTCAGGTTAGGGTTACGGTTAGGGTTAGGTTTAGGGTTAGGGTTAAGGTTAGCTTTACGGTACAGTTTAGGGTTAGGGTTCGGTGTAGGGTTAGGGTTACGGTACAGATTATGGTTAGGTGTAGGTTGAGGTTAGGGTTACAGTACAGGTTAGGGTTAAGGTTAGGTTTACGGTACAGATTAGGTTTAGGGTTACGGTGTAGGTTAGCGTTAGGCTTAGGTTGAGGGTTAGGTTGAGGGTTATGGTACAGGTTAGTGTTAGGGTTAGTATTAGGGTTAGGTTTAGGGTTAGGTTTAGGTTTATGGTACAGTCAGGTTTAGGTTTAGGGTTAGGGTTACGGTACAGGTTAGGATTACTTTAGGGAAAGGGTTAGGGTTAGGTTTAGGGTTACGGTACATGTTAGGTTTAGGGTTAGGGTTCGTGTTACGGTACAGGTAAGGCATATGGTTAGGGTAAGGGTTCGGGTTAGGTTTAGGGTTATGTTTGCCGTACAGGTATGTGTTAGGGTTAAGGGTAGGGTTAGGGTTAGGTCAGGGTTACAGTACAGCTTAGGTTTAGGGTTAGGGTTAGGGTTATGGTACAGGGTAGGGTTAGTTTTAGGGTTAGGGGTAGTGTTAGGTTTACGGTACATGTTAGGGTTAGGGTTAGGGTTAGGGTTTTGGTACAGGTTAGGTTTAGGGTTAGGGTAGGTTTACGGTACAGGTGAGGGTTAGGGTTAGGGTTAGGTTTAGTGTTAGGGTTACGGTACAGGTTAGGGTTAGTGTTACGGTACAGCTAAGGGTTATGTATAGGGTTAGGTTTAGGGTTGGGTTTGCCGTGCAGGTGTGGGTTAGGGTTACGGGTGGGGTTAGGATTAGGGTTAGGGTTACGGTACAGTTTAGGGTGATGTTTAGGTTTAGGGTTACAGTACAGGTTAAGGTTAGGGTTAGGTTTAGGTTTAGGGTGAGGGTTAGGGTTCAGGTTGGGTTTAGGTTTCCGGTTAGGGTTAGGGTTAGGGTTATGGTACAGGATAGGTTTAGGGTTAGGGTTAGGGTTCGAGTTAGGTTTAGGGTTAGGTTTAGTGTTATGGTACAGTTTAGGGTTAGGGTTAGGGTTAAGTTTAGGGTTAGGTGTAGGGTTAGGGTTAGTGTTAAGGTACCAAATAACATTAGGGTAAGATTAGGGTTAAGGTGAGGAGTAGGGATAGGGATAGGTTTAGTGTTCGTTACGGTCAGGTAAGGGTTAATGTTAGGATTAGTGTTACCGTACATTTAGGGTTAGGGTTAGGGTCAGGGTTAGGGTTAGGGTTACCATACATGTTAGGGTTAGGGTTAGGGTTAGCGTAAGTGTTAGGGTTGCGGGACAGGTTAGGTTTAGGGTTACGGTTACGGTATAGGTTAGCATTAGTGTTAGTGTTAGAGTTAGGGTTATGGTACAGGTTAGGGTTAGGGTTAGGGTTAGGGTTAGGGTTAAGTACAGATTATGGTTAGGTGAAAGGTTAGGGTTAGGATTGCAGTACAGGTAAGGGTTAGGGTTAGGTTTAGGGTTAGGGTTAGGGTTAAGTTTGCATAGAGGTTAGGGTTAGCGTTAGGGTTAGGGCTTCGGTACAGGTTAGGGTTAGGGTTAGGGTTAGTGTTAGGGTTATGGTAGAGGCTAGGGTTAAGGTTAGGGTTAGGGATACGGTACAAGTTAGGGTTAGGGTTAGGGTTAGGGTTAGTTTTACGGTTAGGGTTACGGTACAGGTTAGGTTTAGGGTTAGGTTTAGTGTTACAGTACAGGTAAGGGTTACAGTTAGGGTTAGGGTTAGGGTTAGAGTTTGGGTTGCCGTACAGATGTGTGTTAGGGTTACCGTAGGGTTAGGGTTAGGGTTAGGGTTACAGTACAGATTAATGTGATGGTTCGGGAAGGGTACAGTACAGCTTAGGGTTAGGGTTAGGGTTAGGGTAGGGTTACGGTACAGGTTAGGCTTAGGGTTTCGGTACAGGTTAGGTTTAGGGTTAGGGTTAGGGTTATGGTACAGGTTAGGTTTAGGGTTAGGGTTAGTGTTACGGCACAGGTAAGGGTTATAGTTAGGGTTATTGTTATGGTTTGGTTGAGGGTTAGGTTTGACATACATGTGTGAGTTAGGTTTACGGGTAGTGTTAGGGTTAGGGTTAGGGTTACGGTACAGGTTAGGGTGAGGGTTAGGGTTAGGGTTAGGGTACAGGTTAGGGTTAGGGTTAGGATTAGGGTTAGGTCTAGGGTAAGGGTTACGCTACGTGTTGGGTGTAAGTTTAGAGTTAGGGTTAGGATTCGGTTTAGGGTTGTTGTACAGTTTAGGTTTAGGGGTAGGTTTTGGGTTAGGGTTAGGGTTAGTGTTAGTGTTACGTTACAGGTTAGGGTTAGGGTTAGTGTTAGGCTTGGGTTAGCTTTGCCATAGAGGTTAGGGTTAGGTTTAGGGTTAGGGTACAGGATAGGTTTAGAGTTAGTGTTAACTTTAGGTTTAGGGTTATGGTATAGGGTAGGGTTAGGGTTAGGTTTAAGGTTATGGTACAAGTTAGGTTTAGCTTTAGTGTTAGGGTTAGGGTTATGGTACAGGCTAGTGTTAGGGTTAGGTTTAGGGTTACTGTACATGTTACGGTTAGGGTTAGGGGTAGGGTTACAGTACAGGTTAGAGTGAGGTTTAGGTTTAGGGTTACGGTCCTGGGTAGGGTTAGGGTTAGGTTTAGGTTTAGGGCTACGGTACAGGTTAGTGTTAGTGTTAGGGTTAGGATTAGTTTGCCGTACAGGTGTGTGTTAGGGTTACGGGTAGGTTTAGGGTTAGGGTTAGGATTACGGTACAGGTTAGAGTGAGGCTTCGGGTTAGGTTTACAGTACAGGTTAGGGTTAAGTTTAGGTTTAGGGTTAGGTTTAGGTTTAGAGTTACGGTAGTGGTAAGGGTTAGGGTTAGGGTTGAGTTTAGGGTTACGGTTAGGATTACGGTACAGGTTTGGGTTACTGTTAGGGTTAGGGTTAGGATTAGGTTTCAGGTTTGGGTTAGGGTTAGGGTTACGGTACAGTTTAGGGTTAGGGTTAGGGTTCAGGTTAGGGATAGGGATAGGGTTAGGTTTAGTGTTAGGTTTACAGTCCAGGTTAGGGTTGGGGTGAGGATAGGGTTACCGTACAGGTTAGGGTTATGGTTAGGGTTAGGGTTAGTGTTGCGGTACAGGTTAGGATTAGGGTTAGGGTTAGGGTTACGGTACACGGTAGGGTTAGGTTTAGGGTTTGGGTTAGGGTTAGGTTTAGGAATAGGGCAAAGTTAGAGGTTTGTGTTATGTTTAAGTTTTGGTTTATGCTTAGGTTTACTGTACGGTTAGGGTTAAGGTTTCTGGTAGGGTTACGGTACAGGTTAGGGTTAGGGTTAGGGTTAGGGTTAGGTTGAGGGTTACGGTACAAGTTAGGGTTAGGGTTTCTGTACATGTTACGGTTTGGGTTAGGGTTAAGGTACAGGTAAGGGTTACAGTTAGGGTTAGGGTTAGGGTTAGGGTTAGAGTTAGGTTTGCCGTGCAGGTGTGTGTTATGGTTACAGGGAAGATTAGGGTTATGGTCAGAGTTACGGTGCAGGATAGGTTTAGGGTTAGTGTTAGGGTTACGGTACAGGTTAAAGTTAGGGGTAGGATTAGGTTTAGGTTTACGGTATAGGTTAGGGTTAGGGTTAGGATTTTGGTACAGGTTAGGGTTAGGGTTAGGGTTACGGTACATGTCAGGGTTAGGGTTATGGTTAGTGTTATGTTTAGGGTTAGGGTTACGGTACAGGTTTGGTTTAGTGTTAGGGTTAGTGTTACGGTACAGTTAAGGGTTACGGTTAGGGTTAGGGTTAGGGTTAGGTTTGCCGTGCAGGTGTCGGTTAGGGTTACGGTTAGGGTTAGGTTTAGGTTTAGGGTTACGGTACAGTTTAGGGAGATGGTTAGGTTTAGGGTTACGGTACAGGTTAGGGTTTGGGTTAGGGTTATGTTTAGGTTTAGGGTGAGGGTTACGGTACAGGTTGGGTTTAGGTTTACGGTGAGGGTTAGGGTTAGTTTTATGGTTTAGGTTAGGTTTAGGGTTAGGGTTAGGGTTAGGTTTAGGGTTAGGGTTAGTGTTATGGTACAGGTTACGGTTTAGGTAAGCGTTAGGATTAGGGTTAGCGTTAGTGTTTGGTTTACGGTACAGTTTAGGGTTAAGTTTAGGGTTAGGGTTAGGGTTACGGTACAGAGTAGGGTTAGGGTTAGTGTTAGGGTTAGGGTTAGGTTTGCCATTGAGGTTAGTGTTAGGGTTAGGGTTAGGGTTAGGTTTATGGGTAAGAGTAGAGTTAGGGTTAGTGTTAGGGATAGGGTTACGGTACAAGTTAGGGTTAGGTTTAGGGGTAGTGTTAAAGTTAGGGTTACGGTACAGGTTAGGGTTAGTGTTAGGGTTATGTTTAGGTTTAGGGTTAGGGTTTGTGTTACCGTACAGGTTAGTGTCAGGGTTAGGGTTACTGGTAGGGTTAGGGGTAGGGTTACTCGAACAGTTTAGTGTTAGGCTGGTTATTGTTATTTTCCGGTACAGGTTAGTGTTAGTGTTAGGGTTAGGGTTAGGGTTATCGTACAGGTTAGGTTTAGGTTTAGAGTTTTGGTAATGGTTGCGGTACAGGTTAGGGTTAGGGTTAGGTTAGGGCTACTTTACAGGTTAGGGTTAGGGTTAGGGTTCGGGTTAGAGTTAGGGATATGGTACAAGTTAGGGGTACGGTTAGGTTTAGGGTTAAGGTTACAGTATAGATTAGCATTAGGGAAGGGTTAGGGTTAGGTTTAGGGTTAGGGATAGGGTTAGGGTTAGAGTTACGTTTGCCGTGCAGGTGTGTGTTATGGTTACAGGGAAGATTAGGGTTATGGTCAGAGTTACGGTGCAGGATAGGTTTAGGGTTAGGGTTAGGGTTACGGTACAGGTTAAAGTTAGGGTTAGGATTAGGTTTAGGTTTACTGTATAGGTTAGGGTTAGGGTTAGGATTTTGGTACAGGTTAGGGTTAGGGTTAGGGTTAGGATTAGGGTTAGGGTTAGGGTTAGGGTTAGGATTAGGGTTACCGTACATTTTATGGTTAGGATTAGGCTTAGAGTTAGGGTTGCGTACAGTTTAGGGTTAGGGTTAGGGTTACGGTACATGTTAGTGTTAGGTTTAGGGTTAGGGTTACGGTACAGGGTAGGGTTAGGTTTAGGATTACTGTTAAGTTACAAGTTAGGGATAGGTTTAATGTTAGTGTTAGGTTTAGGGTTACGGTACAGTTTAGAGTTAGGGTTAGGGGTAGGGTTACTTTTCAGGTAAGGGTTAGGTTTACGGTTAGCGTTAGGGTTCGGGTCACTGTACAGTTTAGAGTTAAGTTTAGGGTTAGGTTAGGGTTAGGGTTACGGTAGTGGTAAGGGTTAGGTTAGGGTTGAGTTTAGGGTTACGGTTAGGGTTACGGTACAGAATAGGGTTACAGTTAGGGTTAGGGTTAGGTTTCAGGTTTGGGTTAGGGTTTTGGTTAGGGTTACGGTACAGGTTTGGGTTAGGGTTACAGTACAAGTTAGGGTTATGGTTAGGTTTAGGGTTATGGTTACAGTATAGGTTAGCGTTAGGGTTAGGGTTAGGGATAGGTTTAGGGTTACCGTACATTTTATGGTTAGGATTAGGCTTAGAGTTAGGGTTGCGTACAGTTTAGGGTTAGGGTTAGGGTTACGGTACATGTTAGTGTTAGGTTTAGGGTTAGGGTTACGGTACAGGGTAGGGTTAGGTTTAGGATTACTGTTAAGTTACAAGTTAGGGATAGGTTTAATGTTAGTGTTAGGTTTAGGGTTACGGTACAGTTTAGAGTTAGGGTTAGGGGTAGGGTTACTTTTCAGGTAAGGGTTAGGTTTACGGTTAGCGTTAGGGTTCGGGTCACTGTACAGTTTAGAGTTAAGTTTAGGGTTAGGTTAGGGTTAGGGTTACGGTAGTGGTAAGGGTTAGGTTAGGGTTGAGTTTAGGGTTACGGTTAGGGTTACGGTACAGAATAGGGTTACAGTTAGGGTTAGGGTTAGGTTTCAGGTTTGGGTTAGGGTTTTGGTTAGGGTTACGGTACAGGTTTGGGTTAGGGTTACAGTACAAGTTAGGGTTATGGTTAGGTTTAGGGTTATGGTTACAGTATAGGTTAGCGTTAGGGTTAGGGTTAGGGATAGGTTTAGGTTTAAGGTTAGGGTTATGTTTACGGTACAGGTTAGGGTTAGGTTTAGGTTTAGGTTTAGGGTTACGGTACAGGTTAGGGTTAGGGTTAGTGTTAGGGTTAGTGTTACGGTAAGTTTAGGGTTAGTGTTAGTGTTAGGGTTAGGGTTAGGTTTAGGGTTACGGTACAAATTAGGGTTAGGCTTAGTGTTAGGGTTAGGGTTACGGTACAGGTTAGTGTTAGGGTTAGGGTTACGGTACAGGTTAGGATTAGGTTTAGGGTTAGGTTTAGGTTACGGTACAATTTAGGTTTAGCTTTAGTGTTAGGGTTAGGGTTATGGTACAGGCTAGTGTTAGGGTTAGGTTTAGGGTTAGGTTTAGGGTTACTGTACATGTTATGGTTAGGGTTAGGGGTAGGGTTACAGTACAGGTTAGAGTGAGGTTTAGGTTTAGGGTTACGGTCCTGGGTAGGGTTAGGGTTAGGTTTAGGTTTAGGGCTACGGTACAGGTTAGTGTTAGTGTTAGGGTTAGGATTAGTTTGCCGTACAGGTGTGTGTTAGGGTTACGGGTAGGTTTAGGGTTAGGGTTAGGGTTACAGTACAGGTTAGAGTGAGGCTTCGGGTTAGGTTTACAGTACAGGTTAGGGTTAAGTTTAGGTTTAGGGTTAGGTTTAGGTTTAGAGTTACGGTAGTGGTAAGGGTTAGGGTTAGGGTTGAGTTTAGGGTTACGGTTAGGATTACGGTACAGGTTTGGGTTACTGTTAGGGTTAGGGTTAGGATTAGGTTTCAGGTTTGGGTTAGGGTTAGGGTTACGGTACAGTTTAGGGTTAGGGTTAGGGTTCAGGTTAGGGATAGGGATAGGGTTAGGTTTAGTGTTAGGTTTACAGTCCAGGTTAGGGTTGGGGTGAGGATAGGGTTACCGTACAGGTTAGGGTTATGGTTAGGGTTAGGGTTAGTGTTGCGGTACAGGTTAGGATTAGGGTTAGGGTTAGGGTTACGGTACACGGTAGGGTTAGGTTTAGGGTTTGGGTTAGGGTTAGGTTTAGGAATAGGGCAAAGTTAGAGGTTTGTGTTATGTTTAAGTTTTGGTTTATGCTTAGGTTTACTGTACGGTTAGGGTTAAGGTTTCCGGTAGGGTTACGGTACAGGTTAGGGTTAGGGTTAGGGTTAGGGTTAGGTTGAGGGTTACGGTACAAGTTAGGGTTAGGGTTTCTGTACATGTTACGGTTTGGGTTAGGGTTAAGGTACAGGTAAGGGTTACAGTTAGGGTTAGGGTTAGGGTTAGGGTTAGGGTTAGAGTTAGGTTTGCCGTGCAGGTGTGTGTTATGGTTACAGGGAAGATTAGGGTTATGGTCAGAGTTACGGTGCAGGATAGGTTTAGGGTTAGTGTTAGGGTTACGGTACAGGTTAAAGTTAGGGGTAGGATTAGGTTTAGGTTTACGGTATAGGTTAGGGTTAGGGTTAGGATTTTGGTACAGGTTAGGGTTAGGGTTAGGGTTACGGTACATGTCAGGGTTAGGGTTATGGTTAGTGTTATGTTTAGGGTTAGGGTTACGGTACAGGTTTGGTTTAGTGTTAGGGTTAGTGTTACGGTACAGTTAAGGGTTACGGTTAGGGTTAGGGTTAGGGTTAGGTTTGCCGTGCAGGTGTCGGTTAGGGTTACGGTTAGGGTTAGGTTTAGGTTTAGGGTTACGGTACAGTTTAGGGAGATGGTTAGGTTTAGGGTTACGGTACAGGTTAGGGTTTGGGTTAGGGTTAGGTTTAGGTTTAGGGTGAGGGTTACGGTACAGGTTGGGTTTAGGTTTACGGTGAGGGTTAGGGTTAGTTTTATGGTTTAGGTTAGGTTTAGGGTTAGGGTTAGGGTTAGGTTTAGGGTTAGGGTTAGTGTTATGGTACAGGTTAGGGTTAGGGTTAGTGTTATGGTTAGGGTTAGCGTTAGGGTTAGGTTTACGGTACAGTTTAGGGTTAAGTTTAGTGTTAGGGTTAGGGCTAGGGTTACGGTAGTGGTGAGGGTTTGGGTTAGGGTTGGGATTAGGGTTACGATTAGGTTTATGGTTCAGGTTAGGGTTACGGTTAGGGTTAGGTTTAGGGTTAGGGTTAAGGTTAGCTTTACGGTACAGTTTAGGGTTAGGGTTCGGTGTAGGGTTAGGGTTACGGTACAGATTATGGTTAGGTGTAGGTTGAGGTTAGGGTTACAGTACAGGTTAGGGTTAAGGTTAGGTTTACGGTACAGATTAGGTTTAGGGTTACGGTGTAGGTTAGCGTTAGGCTTAGGTTGAGGGTTAGGTTGAGGGTTATGGTACAGGTTAGTGTTAGGGTTAGTATTAGGGTTAGGTTTAGGGTTAGGTTTAGGTTTATGGTACAGTCAGGTTTAGGTTTAGGGTTAGGGTTACGGTACAGGTTAGGATTACTTTAGGGATAGGGTTAGGGTTAGGGTTAGGGTTACGGTACATGTTAGGTTTAGGGTTAGGGTTCGTGTTACAGTACAGGTAAGGCATATGGTTAGGGTAAGGGTTCGGGTTAGGTTTAGGGTTATGTTTGCCGTACAGGTATGTGTTAGGGTTAAGGGTAGGGTTAGGGTTAGGTCAGGGTTACAGTACAGCTTAGGTTTAGGGTTAGGGTTAGGGTTATGGTACAGGGTAGGGTTAGTTTTAGGGTTAGGGGTAGTGTTAGGTTTACGGTACATGTTAGGGTTAGGGTTAGGGTTAGGGTTTTGGTACAGGTTAGGTTTAGGGTTAGGGTAGGTTTACGGTACAGGTGAGGGTTAGGGTTAGGGTTAGGTTTAGTGTTAGGGTTACGGTACAGGTTAGGGTTAGTGTTACGGTACAGCTAAGGGTTATGTATAGGGTTAGGTTTAGGGTTGGGTTTGCCGTGCAGGTGTGGGTTAGGGTTACGGGTGGGGTTAGGATTAGGGTTAGGGTTACGGTACAGTTTAGGGTGATGTTTAGGTTTAGGGTTACAGTACAGGTTAAGGTTAGGGTTAGGTTTAGGTTTAGGGTGAGGGTTAGGGTTCAGGTTGGGTTTAGGTTTCCGGTTAGGAGAATTAGGATCAGTCTGACCCAGAACAAATTCAGGATCAAGTCAAGTTAAGTCAAATTAGGAAATTAATGATCTGTTGCGAATTAAATTGAGTGGGAATGAAGGTAGTAATAAGTAGTAAAATCTTAATATAAATAACATTAGCAAAATCAAAAGGGTAGTCAATAATAAATAGTAAGCGTTGCAATCAGTAAGTTGATCTAGGTGTCATCATTTAGTAGTAAAGATCAAGGTTAGGTGTAGGGGTTGGGGATTGCGGTTCAGGATTAGGGTTAGGAGTTAGAGTTTAGGGTTACCATACATATTGGGGTGGAATTGGAATTCGCATGCAAAATGTTAAAATTCTCAGAACAAGTTAGAGATTTCAAAATTCTAATTCACAGTATAAATTACTATTAAATGTTAAAAGTATTAGAATTAGGAATTTATAAATTACAGAATTGGGGTAGGGTTAGGGTTAGGGTTAGGGTTAGGGTTAAGTACAGATTATGGTTAGGTGAAAGGTTAGGGTTAGGATTGCAGTACAGGTAAGGGTTAGGGTTAGGTTTAGGGTTAGGGTTAGGGTTAAGTTTGCATAGAGGTTAGGGTTAGCGTTAGGGTTAGGGCTTCGGTACAGGTTAGGGTTAGGGTTAGGGTTAGTGTTAGGGTTATGGTAGAGGCTAGGGTTAAGGTTAGGGTTAGGGATACGGTACAAGTTAGGGTTAGGGTTAGGGTTAGGGTTAGTTTTACGGTTAAGGTTACGGTACAGGTTAGGTTTAGGGTTAGGTTTAGTGTTACAGTACAGGTAAGGGTTACAGTTAGGATTAGGGTTAGGGTTAGAGTTTGGGTTGCCGTACAGATGTGTGTTACGGTTACCGTAGGGTTAGGGTTAGGGTTAGGGTTACAGTACAGATTAATGTGATGGTTCGGGAAGGGTACAGTACAGCTTAGGGTTAGGGTTAGGGTTAGGGTAGGGTTACGGTACAGGTTGACTTAGGGTTTCGGTACAGGTTAGGTTTAGGAGTTAGGGTTAGGGTTATGGTACAGGTGCAGAGTTTAGGGTTAGGGTTAGTGTTACGGCACAGGTAGGGTTATAGTTAGGAGTTGTGTTATGGTTTGGTTGAGGTTAGGTTTGACATACATGTGTGAGTTGGGTTTTACGGGTAGTGTTAGGGTTATGGTTAGGGTTTCGATACAAGTTAGGGTGAGGTTTAGTGTTAGGGTTAGGGTTACGGCACAGGTTAGTGTTAGGGTTAGGGTTAGGGTTAGGTCTAGGGTAAGGGTTACGCTACGTGTTGGGTGTAAGTTTAGAGTTAGGGTTAGGATTCGGTTTAGGGTTGTTGTACAGTTTAGGTTTAGGGGTAGGTTTTGGATTAGGGTTAGGGTTAGTGTTAGTGTTACGTTACAGGTTAGGGTTAGGGTTAGTGTTAGGCTTGGGTTAGCTTTGCCATAGAGGTTAGGGTTAGGTTTAGGGTTAGGGTACAGGATAGGTTTAGAGTTAGTGTTAACTTTAGGTTTAGGGTTATGGTATAGGGTAGGGTTAGGGTTAGGTTTAAGGTTATGGTACAAGTTAGGTTTAGCTTTAGTGTTAGGGTTAGGGTTATGGTACAGGCTAGTGTTAGGGTTAGGTTTAGGGTTACTGTACATGTTACGGTTAGGGTTAGGGGTAGGGTTACAGTACAGGTTAGAGTGAGGTTTAGGTTTAGGGTTACGGTCCTGGGTAGGGTTAGGGTTAGGTTTAGGTTTAGGGCTACGGTACAGGTTAGTGTTAGTGTTAGGGTTAGGATTAGTTTGCCGTACAGGTGTGTGTTAGGGATTCTGGCCAGAGTTTAGGGTTAGGGTTAGGGTTACAGTACAGGTTAGAGTGAGGCTTCGGGTTAGGTTTACAGTACAGGTTAGGGTTAAGTTTAGGTTTAGGGTTAGGTTTAGGTTTAGAGTTACGGTAGTGGTAAGGGTTAGGGTTAGGGTTGAGTTTAGGGTTACGGTTAGGATTACGGTACAGGTTTGGGTTACTGTTAGGGTTAGGGTTAGGATTAGGTTTCAGGTTTGGGTTAGGGTTAGGGTTACGGTACAGTTTAGGGTTAGGGTTAGGGTTCAGGTTAGGGATAGGGATAGGGTTAGGTTTAGTGTTAGGTTTACAGTCCAGATAGGGTTGGGGTGAGGATAGGGTTACCGTACAGGTTAGGGTTATGGTTAGGGTTAGGGTTAGTGTTGCGGTACAGGTTAGGATTAGGGTTAGGGTTAGGGTTACGGTACACGGTAGGGTTAGGTTTAGGGTTTGGGTTAGGGTTAGGTTTAGGAATAGGGCAAAGTTAGAGGTTTGTGTTATGTTTAAGTTTTGGTTTATGCTTAGGTTTACTGTATGGTTAGGGTTAAGGTTTCTGGTAGGGTTACGGTACAGGTTAGGGTTAGGGTTAGGGTTAGGGTTAGGTTGAGGGTTACGGTACAAGTTAGGGTTAGGGTTTCTGTACATGTTACGGTTTGGGTTAGGGTTAAGGTACAGGTAAGGGTTACAGTTAGGGTTAGGGTTAGGGTTAGGGTTAGGGTTAGAGTTAGGTTTGCCGTGCAGGTGTGTGTTATGGTTACAGGGAAGATTAGGGTTATGGTCAGAGTTACGGTGCAGGATAGGTTTAGGGTTAGTGTTAGGGTTACGGTACAGGTTAAAGTTAGGGGTAGGATTAGGTTTAGGTTTACGGTATAGGTTAGGGTTAGGGTTAGGATTTTGGTACAGGTTAGGGTTAGGGTTAGGGTTACGGTACATGTGAGGGTTAGGGTTATGGTTAGTGTTATGTTTAGGGTTAGGGTTACGGTACAGGTTTGGTTTAGTGTTAGGGTTAGTGTTACGGTACAGTTAAGGGTTACGGTTAGGGTTAGGGTTAGGGTTAGGTTTGCCGTGCAGGTGTCGGTTAGGGTTACGGTTAGGGTTAGGTTTAAGTTTAGGGTTACGGTACAGTTTAGGGAGATGGTTAGGGTTAGGGTTACGGTACAGGTTAGGGTTTGGGTTAGGGTTAGGTTTAGGTTTAGGGTGAGGGTTACGGTACAGGTTGGGTTTAGGTTTACGGTGAGGGTTAGGGTTAGTTTTATGGTTTAGGTTAGGTTTAGGGTTAGGGTTAGGGTTAGGTTTAGGGTTAGGGTTAGTGTTATGGTACAGGTTAGGGTTAGGGTTAGTGTTATGGTTAGGGTTAGCGTTAGGGTTAGGTTTACGGTACAGTTTAGGGTTAAGTTTAGTGTTAGGGTTAGGGCTAGGGTTACGGTAGTGGTGAGGGTTTGGGTTAGGGTTGGGATTAGGGTTACGATTAGGTTTATGGTTCAGGTTAGGGTTACGGTTAGGGTTAGGTTTAGGGTTAGGGTTAAGGTTAGCTTTACGGTACAGTTTAGGGTTAGGGTTCGGTGTAGGGTTAGGGTTACGGTGCAGATTATGGTTAGGTGTAGGTTGAGGTTAGGGTTACAGTACAGGTTAGGGTTAAGGTTAGGTTTACGGTACAGATTAGGTTTAGGGTTACGGTGTAGGTTAGCGTTAGGCTTAGGTTGAGGGTTAGGTTGAGGGTTATGGTACAGGTTAGTGTTAGGGTTAGTATTAGGGTTAGGTTTAGGGTTAGGTTTAGGTTTATGGTACAGTCAGGTTTAGGTTTAGGGTTAGGGTTACGGTACAGGTTAGGATTACTTTAGGGATAGGGTTAGGGTTAGGGTTAGGGTTACGGTACATGTTAGGTTTAGGGTTAGGGTTCGTGTTACAGTACAGGTAAGGCATATGGTTAGGGTAAGGGTTCGGGTTAGGTTTAGGGTTATGTTTGCCGTACAGGTATGTGTTAGGGTTAAGGGTAGGGTTAGGGTTAGGTCAGGGTTACAGTACAGCTTAGGTTTAGGGTTAGGGTTAGGGTTATGGTACAGGGTAGGGTTAGTTTTAGGGTTAGGGGTAGTGTTAGGTTTACGGTACATGTTAGGGTTAGGGTTAGGGTTAGGGTTTTGGTACAGGTTAGGTTTAGGGTTAGGGTAGGTTTACGGTACAGGTGAGGGTTAGGGTTAGGGTTAGGTTTAGTGTTAGGGTTACGGTACAGGTTAGGGTTAGTGTTACGGTACAGCTAAGGGTTATGTATAGGGTTAGGTTTAGGGTTGGGTTTGCCGTGCAGGTGTGGGTTAGGGTTACGGGTGGGGTTAGGATTAGGGTTAGGGTTACGGTACAGTTTAGGGTGATGTTTAGGTTTAGGGTTACAGTACAGGTTAAGGTTAGGGTTAGGGTTAGGTTTAGGTTTAGGGTGAGGGTTAGGGTTCAGGTTGGGTTTAGGTTTCTGGTTAGGGTTAGGGTTAGGGTTATGGTACAGGATAGGTTTAGGGTTAGGGTTAGGGTTCGAGTTAGGTTTAGGGTTAGGTTTAGTGTTATGGTACAGTTTAGGGTTAGGGTTAGGGTTAAGTTTAGGGTTAGGTGTAGGGTTAGGGTTAGTGTTAAGGTACCAAATAACATTAGGGTAAGATTAGGGTTAAGGTGAGGAGTAGGGATAGGGATAGGTTTAGTGTTCGTTTTACGGTCAGGTAAGGGTTAGTGTTAGGATTAGTGTTACTGTACATTTAGGGTTAGGGTTAGGGTCAGGGTTAGGGTTAGGGTTAGAGTTGCGGTTCAGGTTAGGGTTAGGGTTAGGTTTAGGGTTACCATACATGTTAGGGTTAGGGTTAGGGTTAGCGTAAGTGTTAGGGTTGCGGGACAGGTTAGGTTTAGGGTTACGGTTACGGTATAGGTTAGCATTAGTGTTAGTGTTAGAGTTAGGGTTATGGTACAGGTTAGGGTTAGGGTTAGGGTTAGGGTTAGGGTTAAGTACAGATTATGGTTAGGTGAAAGTTTAGGGTTAGGATTGCAGTACAGGTAAGGGTTAGGGTTAGGGTTAGGGTTAGGGTTAGGGTTAGGGTTAGGTTTGCATAGAGGTTAGGGTTAGCGTTAGGGTTAGGGCTTCGGTACAGGTTAGGGTTAGGGTTAGTGTTAGGGTTATGGTAGAGGCTAGGGTTAAGGTTAGGGTTAGGGATACGGTACAAGTTAGGGTTAGGGTTAGGGTTAGGGTTAGTTTTACGGTTAGGGTTACGGTACAGGTTAGGTTTAGGGTTAGGTTTAGTGTTACAGTACAGGTAAGGGTTACAGTTAGGGTTAGGGTTAGGGTTAGAGTTTGGGTTGCCGTACAGATGTGTGTTAGGGTTACCGTAGGGTTAGGGTTAGGGTTAGGGTTACAGTACAGATTAATGTGATGGTTCGGGAAGGGTACAGTACAGCTTAGGGTTAGGGTTAGGGTTAGGGTAGGGTTACGGTACAGGTTAGGCTTAGGGTTTCGGTACAGGTTAGGTTTAGGGTTAGGGTTAGGGTTATGGTACAGGTTAGGTTTAGGGTTAGGGTTAGTGTTACGGCACAGGTAAGGGTTATAGTTAGGGTTATTGTTATGGTTTGGTTGAGGGTTAGGTTTGACATACATGTGTGAGTTAGGTTTACGGGTAGTGTTAGGGTTAGGGTTAGGGTTACGGTACAGGTTAGGGTGAGGGTTAGGGTTAGGGTTAGGGTACAGGTTAGGGTTAGGGTTAGGATTAGGGTTAGGTCTAGGGTAAGGGTTACGCTACGTGTTGGGTGTAAGTTTAGAGTTAGGGCTAGGATTCGGTTTAGGGTTGTTGTACAGTTTAGGTTTAGGGGTAGGTTTTGGGTTAGGGTTAGGGTTAGTGTTAGTGTTACGTTACAGGTTAGGGTTAGGGTTAGTGTTAGGCTTGGGTTAGCTTTGCCATAGAGGTTAGGGTTAGGTTTAGGGTTAGGGTACAGGATAGGTTTAGAGTTAGTGTTAACTTTAGGTTTAGGGTTATGGTATAGGGTAGGGTTAGGGTTAGGTTTAAGGTTATGGTACAAGTTAGGTTTAGCTTTAGTGTTAGGGTTAGGGTTATGGTACAGGCTAGTGTTAGGGTTAGGTTTAGGGTTACTGTACATGTTACGGTTAGGGTTAGGGGTAGGGTTACAGTACAGGTTAGAGTGAGGTTTAGGTTTAGGGTTACGGTCCTGGGTAGGGTTAGGGTTAGGTTTAGGTTTAGGGCTACGGTACAGGTTAGTGTTAGTGTTAGGGTTAGGATTAGTTTGCCGTACAGGTGTGTGTTAGGGTTACGGGTAGGTTTAGGGTTAGGGTTAGGGTTACAGTACAGGTTAGAGTGAGGCTTCGGGTTAGGTTTACAGTACAGGTTAGGGTTAAGTTTAGGTTTAGGGTTAGGTTTAGGTTTAGAGTTACGGTAGTGGTAAGGGTTAGGGTTAGGGTTGAGTTTAGGGTTACGGTTAGGATTACGGTACAGGTTTGGGTTACTGTTAGGGTTAGGGTTAGGATTAGGTTTCAGGTTTGGGTTAGGGTTAGGGTTACGGTACAGTTTAGGGTTAGGGTTAGGGTTCAGGTTAGGGATAGGGATAGGGTTAGGTTTAGTGTTAGGTTTACAGTCCAGGTTAGGGTTGGGGTGAGGATAGGGTTACCGTACAGGTTAGGGTTATGGTTAGGGTTAGGGTTAGTGTTGCGGTACAGGTTAGGATTAGGGTTAGGGTTAGGGTTACGGTACACGGTAGGGTTAGGTTTAGGGTTTGGGTTAGGGTTAGGTTTAGGAATAGGGCAAAGTTAGAGGTTTGTGTTATGTTTAAGTTTTGGTTTATGCTTAGGTTTACTGTACGGTTAGGGTTAAGGTTTCTGGTAGGGTTACGGTACAGGTTAGGGTTAGGGTTAGGGTTAGGGTTAGGTTGAGGGTTACGGTACAAGTTAGGGTTAGGGTTTCTGTACATGTTACGGTTTGGGTTAGGGTTAAGGTACAGGTAAGGGTTACAGTTAGGGTTAGGGTTAGGGTTAGGGTTAGGGTTAGAGTTAGGTTTGCCGTGCAGGTGTGTGTTATGGTTACAGGGAAGATTAGGGTTATGGTCAGAGTTACGGTGCAGGATAGGTTTAGGGTTAGTGTTAGGGTTACGGTACAGGTTAAAGTTAGGGGTAGGATTAGGTTTAGGTTTACGGTATAGGTTAGGGTTAGGGTTAGGATTTTGGTACAGGTTAGGGTTAGGGTTAGGGTTACGGTACATGTCAGGGTTAGGGTTATGGTTAGTGTTATGTTTAGGGTTAGGGTTACGGTACAGGTTTGGTTTAGTGTTAGGGTTAGTGTTACGGTACAGTTAAGGGTTACGGTTAGGGTTAGGGTTAGGGTTAGGTTTGCCGTGCAGGTGTCGGTTAGGGTTACGGTTAGGGTTAGGTTTAGGTTTAGGGTTACGGTACAGTTTAGGGAGATGGTTAGGTTTAGGGTTACGGTACAGGTTAGGGTTTGGGTTAGGGTTATGTTTAGGTTTAGGGTGAGGGTTACGGTACAGGTTGGGTTTAGGTTTACGGTGAGGGTTAGGGTTAGTTTTATGGTTTAGGTTAGGTTTAGGGTTAGGGTTAGGGTTAGGTTTAGGGTTAGGGTTAGTGTTATGGTACAGGTTAGGGTTAGGGTTAGTGTTATGGTTAGGGTTAGCGTTAGGGTTAGGTTTACGGTACAGTTTAGGGTTAAGTTTAGTGTTAGGGTTAGGGCTAGGGTTACGGTAGTGGTGAGGGTTTGGGTTAGGGTTGGGATTAGGGTTACGATTAGGTTTATGGTTCAGGTTAGGGTTACGGTTAGGGTTAGGTTTAGGGTTAGGGTTAAGGTTAGCTTTACGGTACAGTTTAGGGTTAGGGTTCGGTGTAGGGTTAGGGTTACGGTGCAGATTATGGTTAGGTGTAGGTTGAGGTTAGGGTTACAGTACAGGTTAGGGTTAAGGTTAGGTTTACGGTACAGATTAGGTTTAGGGTTACGGTGTAGGTTAGCGTTAGGCTTAGGTTGAGGGTTAGGTTGAGGGTTATGGTACAGGTTAGTGTTAGGGTTAGTATTAGGGTTAGGTTTAGGGTTAGGTTTAGGTTTATGGTACAGTCAGGTTTAGGTTTAGGGTTAGGGTTACGGTACAGGTTAGGATTACTTTAGGGATAGGGTTAGGGTTAGGGTTAGGGTTACGGTACATGTTAGGTTTAGGGTTAGGGTTCGTGTTACGGTACAGGTAAGGCATATGGTTAGGGTAAGGGTTCGGGTTAGGTTTAGGGTTATGTTTGCCGTACAGGTATGTGTTAGGGTTAAGGGTAGGGTTAGGGTTAGGTCAGGGTTACAGTACAGCTTAGGTTTAGGGTTAGGGTTAGGGTTATGGTACAGGGTAGGGTTAGTTTTAGGGTTAGGGGTAGTGTTAGGTTTACGGTACATGTTAGGGTTAGGGTTAGGGTTAGGGTTTTGGTACAGGTTAGGTTTAGGGTTAGGGTAGGTTTACGGTACAGGTGAGGGTTAGGGTTAGGGTTAGGTTTAGTGTTAGGGTTACGGTACAGGTTAGGGTTAGTGTTACGGTACAGCTAAGGGTTATGTATAGGGTTAGGTTTAGGGTTGGGTTTGCCGTGCAGGTGTGGGTTAGGGTTACGGGTGGGGTTAGGATTAGGGTTAGGGTTACGGTACAGTTTAGGGTGATGTTTAGGTTTAGGGTTACAGTACAGGTTAAGGTTAGGGTTAGGTTTAGGTTTAGGGTGAGGGTTAGGGTTCAGGTTGGGTTTAGGTTTCCGGTTAGGGTTAGGGTTAGGGTTATGGTACAGGATAGGTTTAGGGTTCGAGTTAGGTTTAGGGTTAGGTTTAGTGTTATGGTACAGTTTAGGGTTAGGGTTAGGGTTAAGTTTAGGGTTAGGTGTAGGGTTAGGGTTAGTGTTAAGGTACCAAATAACATTAGGGTAAGATTAGGGTTAAGGTGAGGAGTAGGGATAGGGATAGGTTTAGTGTTCGTTTTACGGTCAGGTAAGGGTTAGTGTTAGGATTAGTGTTACTGTACATTTAGGGTTAGGGTTAGGGTCAGGGTTAGGGTTAGGGTTAGAGTTGCGGTTCAGGTTAGGGTTAGGGTTAGGTTTAGGGTTACCATACATGTTAGGGTTAGGGTTAGGGTTAGCGTAAGTGTTAGGGTTGCGGGACAGGTTAGGTTTAGGGTTACGGTTACGGTATAGGTTAGCATTAGTGTTAGTGTTAGAGTTAGGGTTATGGTACAGGTTAGGGTTAGGGTTAGGGTTAGGGTTAGGGTTAAGTACAGATTATGGTTAGGTGAAAGTTTAGGGTTAGGATTGCAGTACAGGTAAGGGTTAGGGTTAGGGTTAGGGTTAGGGTTAGGGTTAGGTTTGCATAGAGGTTAGGGTTAGCGTTAGGGTTAGGGCTTCGGTACAGGTTAGGGTTAGGGTTAGGGTTAGTGTTAGGGTTATGGTAGAGGCTAGGGTTAAGGTTAGGGTTAGGGATACGGTACAAGTTAGGGTTAGGGTTAGGGTTAGGGTTAGTTTTACGGTTAGGGTTACGGTACAGGTTAGGTTTAGGGTTAGGTTTAGTGTTACAGTACAGGTAAGGGTTACAGTTAGGGTTAGGGTTAGGGTTAGAGTTTGGGTTGCCGTACAGATGTGTGTTAGGGTTACCGTAGGGTTAGGGTTAGGGTTAGGGTTACAGTACAGATTAATGTGATGGTTCGGGAAGGGTACAGTACAGCTTAGGGTTAGGGTTAGGGTTAGGGTAGGGTTACGGTACAGGTTAGGCTTAGGGTTTCGGTACAGGTTAGGTTTAGTGTTAGGGTTAGGGTTATGGTACAGGTTAGGTTTAGGGTTAGGGTTAGTGTTACGGCACAGGTAAGGGTTATAGTTAGGGTTATTGTTATGGTTTGGTTGAGGGTTAGGTTTGACATACATGTGTGAGTTAGGTTACGGGTAGTGTTAGGGTTAGGGTTAGGGTTACGGTACAGGTTAGGGTGAGGGTTAGGGTTAGGGTTAGGGTACAGGTTAGGGTTAGGGTTAGGATTAGGGTTAGGTCTAGGGTAAGGGTTACGCTACGTGTTGGGTGTAAGTTTAGAGTTAGGGTTAGGATTCGGTTTAGGGTTGTTGTACAGTTTAGGTTTAGGGGTAGGTTTTGGGTTAGGGTTAGGGTTAGTGTTAGTGTTACGTTACAGGTTAGGGTTAGGGTTAGTGTTAGGCTTGGGTTAGCTTTGCCATAGAGGTTAGGGTTAGGTTTAGGGTTAGGGTACAGGATAGGTTTAGAGTTAGTGTTAAGTTTAGGTTTAGGGTTACGGTATAGGGTAGGGTTAGGGTTAGGTTTAAGGTTATGGTACAAGTTAGGTTTAGCTTTAGTGTTAGGGTTAGGGTTATGGTACAGGCTAGTGTTAGGGTTAGGTTTAGGGTTACTGTACATGTTACGGTTAGGGTTAGGGGTAGGGTTACAGTACAGGTTAGAGTGAGGTTTAGGTTTAGGGTTACGGTCCTGGGTAGGGTTAGGGTTAGGTTTAGGTTTAGGGCTACGGTACAGGTTAGTGTTAGTGTTAGGGTTAGGATTAGTTTGCCGTACAGGTGTGTGTTAGGGTTACGGGTAGGTTTAGGGTTAGGGTTAGGGTTACAGTACAGGTTAGAGTGAGGCTTCGGGTTAGGTTTACAGTACAGGTTAGGGTTAAGTTTAGGTTTAGGGTTAGGTTTAGGTTTAGA